>VSMD01046175.1:0-37452 GCA_008750895.1 Mirza zaza
GCTACCTCACGGTGGCCGCCATCTTCCGCGGCCGCATGTCCATGAAGGAGGTGGACGAGCAGATGCTCAACGTGCAGAACAAGAACAGCAGCTACTTCGTGGAGTGGATCCCCAACAACGTGAAGACGGCCGTGTGCGACATCCCGCCGCGCGGCCTCAAGATGTCGGCCACCTTCATCGGCAACAGCACGGCCATCCAGGAGCTGTTCAAGCGCATCTCGGAGCAGTTCACCGCCATGTTCCGCCGCAAGGCCTTCCTGCACTGGTACACGGGCGAGGGCATGGACGAGATGGAGTTCACCGAGGCCGAGAGCAACATGAACGACCTGGTGTCCGAGTACCAGCAGTACCAGGACGCCACGGCCGACGAACAGGGGGAGTTCGAGGAGGAGGAGGGCGAGGACGAGGCGTAGCGGGCGGGCGGCGGGGCGAGGAGGAGGGCGAGGAGGAGGGCGAGGGCGGGCGGGCGGAAGCAGCATGGTCTACTGTGGGTGTGTGCGCTGGTTCTCCGGTGCTCTTCACTGTTGCCTGTCACTTTGTTTTCCCTCTTTTTGTAATATTGGTGACATCGGTGTAACAGTTGAGATATTTCTGAGCTACTGTTGTAATGGCTAAAATCACATAAACGTTTGTGTCTGAATGGTGTCCTCTTTTCTTTCTTTTCCTTTTTCTTGCTTGAGTTCATTATTATCAATTTAAATTAACTTTATGAATACATTATATTAAATTTTTCCTTTAAAAAGATAAAGGACAGGTAAAAGCTGAAATGATTTTACTCTTTTGGTATGGTAACATTGAGCCAACTAAAGACATATCCAATTTAAGATGGGAGATCAGCCGGATGCCTTTAAAATGCCTTTAAGTAACGTTTTATTAAAATCTGCCTGCTTGAAAGCACATTGTGTTTTCATGTAGTCATCCTGCTATGTATTTCCTTCACAAAAATTTTTTTGAACAGTTACTACATGCTCACAGTGCAGAATTCTAAAGGAGGGTGGAAAGTTAGGGTCCCTTTCTGCTGTGTTCCTTGATAACAATTTCCTCCCTGAAGGGAAACCATTCATATCATGGTTATCTTTCTTATATCCTTACAGAAATGTTTCATATATTTTCAGATCTATGTAAATTATTTCCCTTTTTTCTTTCTTCACTCACATGGTGTGATACTAACACACTATTCTGTGGCCTCCTTCCTTTACTAAATAGTATTTTGAAGATACAGAGAGCTGCTCTCCATTAAATGGATACATGACATCCATTATGTAGTTGTGCCATATTTTATTCAGCTGATTCCCTACCAATGGACATTTAGGTTGTTTATACTTTTTTTCTTACAGTGTAGTGCCACAATGAGTAATTTTGTGCATATATCATTGTGTACAAGGGACTAGATATTCTGTAAATTTCTGTAGATGGAATTTTCTGTCAAGAGGTGTATGCCCTTTTAAGTTCATGAAATCACTAGTATTTAGGAATTGCCACAGATTTATAAATACCTAATAGGCTCATTTTCAAGCAATGTTTTCTCCCACCAATTGTGTTTATACTATATTATAAATTATTTTATCACTTAAGTTAACCTCATTCGAGTTTATATCGTATATCTATATATATCCTATATTGTTGGAGAATTTAAATAGGCAAACCATAGTAATTTTCACAGTTTATTGCATTCTTGTCATGCACAGCTGGGTTTTGGGATTTGAGCCCATGTCTGACTCTAGACTTGAACTCAACCACTGAAGGAGCTATGGGACTTCAATAATTGATTTTTATAGATATGTCTATGGTATAAATTATACTTTATCAAAATGGTGCTGATACTCTGCTTTAATTTGGGCCAGTTTCTCATCTTGGGAAGAGAAGTAAAGTATAAATCATAAATGTATAAAACTTATTTACATATCCCTATAGGAAGAAAAAATCAGAAAAACTAGGTTTAAGATTTTTCTAATTTTTAGAGAAATTCAAGATGAGAAAAGAAAATGATTCTTTCATTCTGCTTAGTTCTACTCTTACTTAAATGTTAAAAAAAGAAAAAGAAAAAGAAAAGAGTATAGGTAAAGGATTTCCATTATTATAAGGGCTGAAATAATACTTGAAATAGTTTCAAAGAAAACCACGAGCTGTATAATTCTGAATACTGTGAAAATAAGTTAATTCTACCACATGGCTTCCATAAATGGAAAAGAGCAGCAGTTTACTTTATAGGTATTATATATCACAAAACCTTGATGGGTAGGGTCAAATGGTCAGCAGCCAGTGGCTTTAGCTCCAATTTTCTATATTTAACAGCAAACTGGCAGGTGTGATTCCTGCTGAGCTGGTGTAAAGCTTCCAATAGTTTAATTGAAGGGTGACGTTGGCTTTAAATGCCCTGAACATGGGGCAGCTGCCAAGGCCCCCTGGATCTGTCCTTGGCTGTGCTTTCCCTACAACTTGTCATTCATGGGACCAGTACCTTTGGAGAATGGTAGGATTGTATCCAAGCACCTCTTGGCATACTGGAAGTATCCTGCTTCTTTCTCTTCTGCCTGGTGAGGAGGGGACAGGCAGGCACCAGCAGGCCAGCCTGCTAGCCTGTCAGCATACTCATGTCTACACTGCTGAAGCTTATTTTGGCATGATTAGAACAATGGGTGCCAAACTGACCAGCCAAGCACATGCTCTGGGGCATAATATAGACTTTAAATGTATACTTAGAGAAAGCAGTTCAAAATGAGACTGAGGCCTAGATTAAGAAACTATTTTGGAACCATTAGTTTCATTTTTTATGTTACCATTAAGTGATGGGATTTGGTGGTGGTGATGGTGGTAGTGGTGGCAGGTGTGTCTGTTTCCAAAGCTTCCCAAAAGAAATGTTTTATCCCTCCCTGATGTGCCCTAAAAAGGACGTTCACTTCTGAACGGGCACAGTACCCAAATTATAAGACCCGCTGGGGGCCGGGCGTGGTGGCTCATGCCTGTAATCCTAGCACTCTGGGAGGCCGAGGCGGGTGGATTGCTCGAGGTCAGGAGTTCGAAACCAGCCTGAGCAAGAGCAAGACCCTGTCTCTACTACAAATAGAAAGAAATTAATTGGCCAACTAATATATATAGGAAAATTAGCCGGGCATGGTGGCGCATGCCTGTAGTCCCAGCTACTCAGGAGGCTGAGGCAGCAAGATTGCTTGAGCCCAGGAGTTTGAGGTTGCTGTGAGCTAGGCTGACGCCATGGCACTCACTGTAGCCTGGGCAACAAAGTGAGACTCTGTCTCAAAAAAAAAAAAAAAAAAAAAAAGACCCGCTGGGCAGGATGCAGGATTCAGAGGTTAGGGGTAGGGAGGGGGTGTTGGAGTCTCCTTGAGGTCATCCTAAAAGTCTGAGAGGAACTAAAACCCCAGTGTGCTCTAAGTTGGCTGTGCTCTCCATGAGTCCCAGGGATGATGTAAGACTGTTAGATTCCCCATTTTATCACTAAAAGTGTGTTAATAGCAATTTGAACTAAAAGCAATGTTAAAAGATTTTATCATTCACCATCCTTATTGTGTAAGTAAAGAAACAGGATTGGAAACTTAAAAAATTTTTTTCTCTTCACCCATTCCACAAAGATTTTATCTAAGTTCCCAGAATGCTTTCTATACAGGTCAGGTCTCAGACCTAGGGCTTTTATCTCTGCAGTTGCATCACTTAGGTTCTATTATCTACAAAGCCACATGAGGATTATGAAGAAGGGAAAGATGAGTTTCCTGGCATCTAGGAAAAACCCAGCCGTGTGCCTTGGTCCCACTCAACTTTCCCGGATGGACTGGCCACAGACAGTGCCAAACCTTCTGTCTGTGATGGGTCCCTGTTGGGCAGGTGCTGCTGAATTTCCTGGTTCTAAAACACTACACAGGTGATGCTCGAATGCAAATGCGGCTGCAAGAGGAACATTCTATGAGGCGGTAGTTACTATGAAAAAGAGTAGGAAGTTAAGAGGAAACTCTGGAGTGCCACTTGCACACACCCATTTTAGTTAAAATGTGACTTATACACTAGACAAAGGTGTTTGACAACTCCTGTAAGGCTGATTTCTTTCTGGTGTGGCAGAGATGTCCTATCGTGAAGTCATGCTTTTCTAAATGTGCCTCAAAGTCGAGCCATTCACTTGAAAAAACTCACTCATACCTTCATTTCTTTACCTCCCAGCCTCCCTGCCTCCCCACTCCTCATGTTTCTCTGAAGGTGAAGGTGAGTTTGCTGACACATACCCAGAGAAGCGTATTTTGGTGCACTCTATTTCAGTCCATTGCTTCATAGTCATTTTTTCTTTTAATTGAGATATAATTCACATACCATAAAATTCACCACTTAAAAGACTATATATAGGTCAGTGGGTTTTATTATATACACAGAGTTGTGCAACCATCATCACTATGTAATTCCAGAACATTTTCATCACCCCAAGATGAAACTCCATACCCACTGGCAGTAACTCCCGTTTCCCTCTCCCATGTCTTCCCTGCCACCCCTCCTGGAAACCCTGGAAATCATTAATTCTGGACGTTTCCTATAAATGGATCATGCCATTTGTAGTCTTTTGTGTCTGGCTTTTTTTTTAGCTTAATATAATGTTTTCAAGAGTCATCCATGTTGTAGCATATGTCAGTACCTCATTCTCTCAATGGTTGAATAATGCCACTGTATGGTTAGACCACATTTTGTTTGTCCATTCATCTATTGATGGACACTTGGGTTGTTTCTACTTTGGGGCTATTAAGAATAATGCTTCAACGAACATTCATGTGTTTGTGTGTATGTGTGTGTGTGTGTGTGTGTGTGTGTGTGTGTGTTTTAATATCTCCAAGATATGGACCTAAGAGTGGAATTGCTGGTTCATGTGGCAACCCTGTGTTCATAATCATTTTGGCTTCTACCTAAGGATGCACACACACACTTTCAGATTTGCCTGTAGGGCCAAGAAGGAATAGAGCTCAGGCAAGTCTTAGGCATTTTGTACTTGTGCATTCATAAAAAGTCTTAGCATCATAGAGTTTTAGGAATGGAGGGAACTTTAGAGATCTTCTAATATGACCTCATCAGTTTATAAATAAGGAAACAAAGGCCCCAAGTGAGCAATATTCCTCGGTCACTGGATCAGTTAGGGCTGATATTTAGCTGCTAGTAACAAAGGTGATGGGTTATTTTTTTCCTTTCACTTAACAAAAAATGTCTAGAGATACACAGCCCAGGCAGTGTAGCTCCACAATACCCTCACTGCCCCGCATCTTTTCGTTCTGCTCTTCTGATCACTGCCAATGGTCTCAGGCCACAGGGTGGCCACTGCAGCAGCTCCGGCCATGGTACATGGTTGCAGGCAAGAAGGATGGGGAATGGGGAGGGCAAAAAGGCACCTTCCAGCTGAGTTAGCCACCTCCGGTGATCCTCCTACTGACTTGAGCTTGAACTTCCTTGGCCACACTCTTCCACAAGAGAGCTGAGCAAAGTAGTCTTTGAGCTGGGTGCATTATCCCCTCAACAATTTATAAGTTCTGTTAGAGAAGGGGCACTGGGTAAGTAACCAGTAGTTACTTCCATAATTACAGAATGGCTAAGAAGTGACAATAACCTGGTCTCTTAGCTCTTCTTCCAGTGCTCTCTGTAAACATGAGTTTGCAAAGTGTTTCTTGCCAAAGGAGCCCTCATTTTCTAAAACAAAGCTGAAGACTAAGTAAAAGAAGTATTCTTGGTCTAAATTTCTGGGTCAAAACGTTTACTCTCCTTACCTTCAGAACTTTCTAACTTTCCATTGATTGATGACAACACATATCCATGACTTCTAGGGAAATTCCTTTCAATGATATACAATGAAATGTTCACGCCAGATTATAGTGACCATGAACATTTGTTGGCTAAGGCAGTGGAATTTTTTTTTTCATGAATATGTTCACTGCGAGTTGCATGCCTGGTCATTGAAGAGAAAAAACCAAGACTACTTTGGTGATTTGAGTGGGAAGAGAAGTGAGCAGGCTGCACACAGGGCATGAGCAGCCGTGGGATTGGCACTCAGAGAATGTTGCCCAGGAAGAAGTTGGTAGATGACAGAGACTAAAGCAAGTCGAAGGGCTGGAGGGCAAGCCAGTGCCAGGGAGTATGTTTGACGCCCACATCCAGAAGTGGCTGAGAATCTGGGAGGTCAGCTGCAAGGAAGAGCCTTTGGGGGTAAAGACAGGAAGATAGGAGCATTCAGCAGGTCAGATCATCCAAAGACACAGTTCTGAAAAACAAACTGTATCTAAGCGAGCAGCATCTAGAGAAGCAGCCTTACAACTCTGCTTTCACTTAGATATCTAGGTACATCGACATGGTCTCGGGATCTTGGTTTGCAGGAAAAGGAAGGGAGTCCACATTTACCAAGTGTCTACTATGTCTACACACGTTACTATAGTCTATAGTGTTGGATGGGGAGAGGTCTCAACTGTGTCCTCTGTGAACTTTGGAATCCTCTAACAAGTTACTTCACCTCTCTAAATTCCTCTATAAAACATAGTTTTTAATATCTGCTTATATAGAGGATTAAGTAGGATTAGGCTACATAGTGATAAGAAAGTATTAATAGCCAGTATTTATTGAACACGTACTGCTTCTTACATGTTTACCTCATTTAATCCTCATAGGAATGCTGTATAATTTGGGTGCTTTGGGTTGTTTCTGAAATCAATTCAAAACTTGCTTACAAAAGGTGTAAAGATGGGAAATCATTGGCTCATATAATTGAAAATTCCAAAATTCCAGGGGTACGTGGTTCAGTTCCATCATACCTACCCCTGGAGCCTCTAATTATGTCATCAGAACTTTTTCTTGATTACTCTCTTGACTTTGTATTCTCCTGTTTTGTTTTTATATTTTGGCAAGATCTCCCCACATGGTGGCAACTTTAGGCTCATACCACCCTGTTGCTGGAGAACCTGAAAAAAGAAGGATCCACAGTGGCCCACGCCTACAGTCCCAGACGCTCAGGTGGTAGAGGTGGGAGGATCACTTGAGCCCAGGAGTTCAAGGCTGCAGTGAGCTGTGATCATACCAGCCTGGGCGATAAAGCAAAACCCTGTTTCTTACAGAAAAATTCAAAACAAGATCAGTCCCTGTGGTCAGTGGGGAAGGGGCAGTGATTGACTAGCCTGGACTGCATATCCTCCTGTGAGATGGACAAGAAAGGGCCAAGTGAGTAGTCGTCTCATCATTTAGGGAATTAACTGTTCCTGAAAGAAGTCAGGCTTAGGTTAAGTAACTTGTCCCAGAATCATTCAGCTCTAAGTGGAGAACCTGCATAAAAAATCAGGTTTTCTGACTCCAAGTGAATGACTTTTGCAATGTCTATACAGTATCTAATCTGCTGTTGACCTTATATGGGTATTTTGCACTGAGATATTTTTTTAATCTTTAGAAGTTCTAATGAGGTATTTTAAAAATTGTCTATTTCTCACCTCTTCATGATTTCCTCTACCTTCTTGAACATAAGGGGCACATATATACTAGCTGCACCTTAATTGCATCATTTCTGTCATCTCTAGATCTATTTATATTAACTGATTTTTCTCCTAGTTATGGGCCATATTTTCTTGCTGCTTTGTCTCTTTCAGTTGGATGCCAGATGTTGTGGATTTTATGTTGTTGAGTGCTGTGTTATGTCCTTTAAACATTGTTGGACATTGTTCTGGCACACAGTTACATAACATGGAATCAGTTGCATCCTTTTGAAACTTGCTATTAAGCTTTGCTAGGACAGGTCCAAAGCAGATTTTGTACCAGGGATAATTTAACCCCATTATTAAGGCAATGCCCATATGTGAGCTCTAGGAATTGTTTGGTCTACTGCTTTCCAGCTGTTACCTTATTCTCACATAGTTTCTTATCTTGCATGTACATATCAATTCTCAGCTGGAGGCTGGAGAGGACTTCTCTGCTGACCTCCAGAGCTCTCTCAGTGAAGTTTCTTCTACTTCTTCCACTTCAGAATTCTACTCTGTGATTCTAGCTGACTTGGGTTCTCTGAATTCTAACTTGAACTCTCTGAATTCTGATTTCTTTTAACTCAATGAGACCACCAAGCTCTGTCTGGGTTCCCCTTCCTGCACAGAAAATGCCTCCAGATAGTAAGTTGGGGAAATCCTATGGTGACCTAATTTGTGTCCCTTTTCTCAGGAGTCACTGTCATTCATTGGCTATGTCCAATGTCCTGAGAACCACTGTTGCATATATTTTGCCCAGTTTCTTAGTTGTTTCAGTTGGGAGGGTAAATCCAATTCCTGCTGCTCCATCTTGGCTGGAAGCAGAAGTCTTCTCTTCATTTCCTTTTGATTAAAATGTTTTTTCTTTCTTTCCATCTACTTCCATTAGAATTCTCTTATGGAAGTATCTCTTCTGTTTATGTGCTCTTGTGCATCTTTTAGTTTACAGTTCATTTATGATTTTCTTTATTTCTACCACTTTTCTGAGTTTTTTTCACCTTTGTTTTCACAGATTTTTCTTTTCCCCAAGAATCTAATTTCAGAGTTTTTATAATTTTTATTTATTCTTTCATATGTTAGCTTTCTTTTTATTTTTTTATTTTTTAGCCATTTTGAAATTTTAGGTTACCATTTTCAGCAGTTTGGATATATTGTTTTTCTGGTATATTTTCATCATCTGGAGAGACATTTTCCTCCTCATTCTTCTTGCTTTTATTAACAATTTTGTATGGGATTTGACAATGATCCTTTTCTGTTGCTTTTTTTTTTTTTTTTTTTTTTTTTTTTGAGACAAGGTCTTTCTCTGCTGCCAAGGCCAGAGTGCAGTGGTGTCATCATGGCTCACTGCAGCCTCCTCTGGTCGCAAGCAATCCTCCTACTTCAGCCACCCTTGTAGCTAGGATTATAGGCACATACCACCATGCCTGGCTAATTTTGCTTATTTTTATAGAGACGGGATCTCACTATATTGCCCAGGTTGGTCTCTAACTCCTGGCCTCAAGCAATCCTCCTGCCTCAGCCTCCCAAATTGCTGGAATTACAGGCACAAGCCATCATGCAGGGCCCACATTTTTAAGTGAAATGAATTTTTCTGTAATTTGAGGAGGAAGTTAAAGGCCTCTAAAGTTTAATAGCTGCATGGCTCTATAGCTCCCCCTTCTGTTGTTTTCAGGAAATTATTATTATTTTTTATTTTTATTTTTTCTGAGACAGAGTCTCACTTTGTTGCTCAGGCTAGAGTGAGTGCCATGGCCTCAGCCTAGCTCACAGCAACCTCAAACTCCTGGGCTCAAGCAATCCTACTGCCTCAGCCTCCCGAGTAGCTGGGACTACAGGCATGCGCCACCATGCCCGGCTAATTTTTTGTATATATATTTTTAGTTGGTCAATTAGTTTATTTCTATTTTTAGTAGAGACGGGGTCTCGCTCAGGCTGGTTTCGAACTCCTGACCTTGAGCGATCCGCCCGCCTCTGCCTCCCAGAGAGCTAGGATTACAGGCGTGAGCCACCGCGCCCGGCAAGGAAATTATTTTTTTCAAAAATGACCTACTTTCTGGGAGGTCTGCTTCAATGCCTCCTCCCTGGATCCTCTCTTTCCTTTGCTGCTATTAATCCTATCTTACTTCATCTGGAATCTGCTTCCAGCAGTTCTTCCTCACTCTAAGGCTTGTTCTAAAAGGGAATTTTGATTTTTCAGTCTGAGAGTTCATAGGGTTTGTTTCTCTGTCTGTTTGCAGGGAGAAGGAAGGAGAGGGGAGACGAAGGGTTAAGGGAGATTCAAAGCCACGGCCCTGCCACTGAGATCTTCCACCTGTCCCAGAACCAGGTCATTTCTCAAATCTCTTGTCTCATGGTTCCAATGGTCACATTTCTATTTTATTATTTACTTCAACACTATCTGCTGGGTACCTGCTATGTGCACCACACTGTGCTAAGCATATGAACAGGAATAAACACACACCAGCCTCCAGGGAGTTTCCAAGCTGGGGTGGAGGGAGGAATAAATGTAAGCACAAGTAGGTGTAATCAGGCTGCAGAACATGCTGTGAAGACACTATGGAAACACACAGAAGACATCAACTCACCCTCATTGGCTGGAAATCAGGGTAATTTTCATAGTGGAAGCAACATTTACAGCCCCCCAAATTGGAAGGTCTAATGGAATTCACATGTTAACAAGAATCAGGTTCTTGGAGGAAGAGGGACTAACTCAAACAATGGCTCTTGAAAGAGACATTATTAAAGAAACTGCAGCTAGATAATGGGGTTGCCTCCTCCACAGAGCTCATGCTTCTCCTCACCATCGGCAGCCTGGCCTCCTTTTCTTGTATTCGTTTCCCTCCTCCCCCAGCAACTCTGACAGGTCTCTGGGCGAAGACAGTAAAGCTCTTGCCTGGTGTGGGTTCTACCTCTCCCCCCAGGGAGACAGCGGATCGCAGCTTTCCCCTAAGGCTGCAAGGAGCCTTCCCGCATTCTTGAAGTGTGAGTCTGCTTTTGCCTCCCCTGGGCGGACTGGCAGGCTGGCGCCTCACACGATGGATCGCGCCCTGCGGCCGCTCTCACAAGCGGGCGCTGCCGTGCGTGCTGGCAGGGGCAGAGGGCGGCGGGGCGGCCACAGCAGGCTCTGCAGCAGAGCTTCGGGCAGGGCACCGGCGCGTGCGCCTTGCTGCTCTTCCTCAGAATGTTAGCGCTTTGTTTTTTTAAGTGTGAAATCCTGTATTCAATCATTCAAGGGTTCAACTGGAAATTTTAAGACACAGAAGATGTGGCTACTTTGGAACTGGCAGTGTTTCCTCCATCCCTACCTCTGCTGCCTCCTACAGAACCAGGGGCTCAGGCAGCCAGAGACTGGCGTGGGAGCTACAGGAGCCCCTAGACCAGCCCGCTCCTGCCACCCAGAGCCGGGCTCTGCTGAGGGTAAACATGGCCCGAAGGTGGTGACTAAAAGAGGAGGAGGAGGATGACTCAGAGTTCAGGAGAGAAAGGCCTGGCAGTTTCCCATGGCCCTCAGCCCTGCCCTCTGGGCACCCCTGCCCTCACACCAGCCTCCTAGCTCACCCGGGCTTGAGGCAGCTCACTGTAGGATCATTACTGCTTCTGGCCTCTAGGGGTTCACTGACACCCCACCAAATTCTTCATCCGGATGAGGAAAGCCCCTTTGTAAGATAGTCCTATAAAATAAGGTTAGAAATGTCCTTGAAGAAATTAGACATTCTAAATCTTGGAAGCAGGCCAGGTTCGTGGTGGCTCACACCTGTAATCCTAGCACTCTGGGAAGCCCAGGCGGGAGGATCGCTCAAGTTCAGGAGTTTGAAACCAGATCTCTACTAAAAATAGAAACAAATTAATTGGCCGACTAAAAATATATAGAAAAAATTAGCCGGGCCTGGTGGCGCATGCCTGTAGTCGCAGCTACTCAGGAGGCTGAGGCAGGAGGATCGCTTGAGCCCAGGAGTTTGAGGTTGCTGTGAGCTAGGCTGATGCCACGGCACTCTAGCCCGGGCCACAGAGTGACACTCTGTCTCAAAAAATAAAAACAAATAAATCCTGGAAGCAAAGGACTTCCAAGCCACGAGAGTCTTATCCTAACTCGACTGTCCTACAGATGGTGCCGCCGGCCCAGCGCACAGGGCTCCCCTCGCGCGTTCTCTTCCTTACCTCAACACCGTCCACACTGGGAGCCGGGCAGACCCAGTCGTCAGACCACAGGGGACCTGGGATGGAGCCCCTGCCCGCTCTGGGCACGGGCTTCCTCCTCCCTCTCACCCCTGGGCATGGCCCAAGGGTGGACTTCTGTTCTTGGACCGCCCAGGGCTTCTGTCCGCACCCTTAAGTTGTCCCTGGGCCGCAGGGATGAAGACACTTGAGCAGCGAACACTCAGCACCTGTCTTTGGGATGTTCAGTCATCTTCAACAGGTCCTTCAACTGCCTGCGTCCTGCAGGGCCCCGCGCCCAGGTTTGTGTCCCCCGCCTGCCTCAGCCCTCTTCGCCGATCCCGCCCAGGCTTCCTCCGGCAAAGCCGCTGCCCGTGAGCGCGCCGGCCCCGGCGAGGACGCGCCCTGGCCGTGGGCAGCAGCGGGCATCTGCCCCAGCGGCGTGGCCGTAGCCGCAGCCTTTAGCACCCTGGTTTTCTTCACTCATTTTAAAACAGCTCGCTGACCGTCCAGTTCCTCTGAGTGGTTTCTTTAGCTTTAGGCTCATATGCCCCGCAGTAAGCAAAAAGAGCTCTTTTGCTAAAGCTTTTGTCTGATTCTCAGAGCATCAAGCAGCTCCGCCCCGGGCCCACATGATAGGCAGGTGGCGTTCCACTCACAAGCTGTGTGACCTGAATAAGGTACTTGATCTCTCTGGGCTCTAGTTCCTCCATCTTGAAACTGGAATGATCACTATCCTTACCCCTACTGTAGGTAAACCCAAGTGAGGGCCCAGAACAGTGCCTGGTATGTAGCGATACTCAGTGCTTTACTGGTTGTGTCATCGTCATTGTTGGTGACGTTCGAGGCCGTGCAGAACCTCTCCTCCCGCACAGGCAGGTGTCCTGTCCACCTCCCCTCAGGAGCTGGGGCTCGGAGAGCAGGAAATGGGGATGTCACGTGGTCACTGAGTGCCTGGGGCTTATGAGTCACCCTCTGGGGACTCCCCAAGTATTGGGTGGAGTCATGGGCAATTGCTGGGGCTTTTAGAGAAAACCGTAGGTTTCTCTTAGCATGGGCCCAGCTGTCGTGGCGAGCAGAACAGCCTGGGAAAGTAGGGATTTCTCAGGCTCCCAGCTCTTCTTCCTGATCCCCGGTTTTCCGGACCGTTGGTCCATAGGGCAGAGCCTCTGAGTCTAGACCCAGCTCCTCTACTCACAACTACCTACTCATCGCTTGGGAGCTTGCTAAAATGCAGATTCTGACTTAGACATCTGGGCTGGGGCCAGAAATTCTACATTTTGAACAGGCTTCTGGTGGATGCGCTGCTACCCGGCCATCCTGTGAGGAGTAGGGCTCTAGAGTCTTGTCAGTGGAGCTTTGACTCCTTCTGGCTCAGAGATCCCAGGATTAATCCTTCCACTTGCAACACTGAAAACCAAAATGAAACCAAGTTGCAGGAGGGCCGTAAAATCTGAGTCCAATTCCCCCACTCCACCTGTCTGGAGAGTTTCATAAACTAGACTTCTTGCTACAACCCTGTTAA
This sequence comes from Mirza zaza, assembly GCA_008750895.1. Taxonomy (NCBI): domain Eukaryota; kingdom Metazoa; phylum Chordata; class Mammalia; order Primates; family Cheirogaleidae; genus Mirza; species Mirza zaza. The sequence goes on from VSMD01046175.1 coordinate 13,153, forward strand.
GCCCATTAAAAGGGATTTTACTTTCCTTTCTTCACTGACCATTCATTCAACAGATGTTTACTGAGCACCTTCCATGTGACAGACACCATGCCACAAGGAAAAGTTCCAGTCTATTGTACTGCAGGTACGGTGCTGATCAGAAATGAAAACTTGACCCTGTCATTTCTCTTCTTAAATTCTCCTGTTTCCCTGCAGTATAAAGTGCAAATGCCCCAGTATGGCATTTAATGCCCTCGGAAAGTGGACTTCCCCCTCACTGACAGCTCGCCCTGCCTCACGCCCTGCTGGTACTAGGAACCTTTCTCTGCTCCCCAGTTCCCGGTGGCCAGGCCTGGGCGCCTGCTCTCTTCTGAGCTCGCCCTTGTCACTTCACTGATCACTCATCCTCTTCAAAGGGAAGCTCCCCACAGCTCTTTTGAGGGAGTCTTCTTGGAACTGGGGTGGATTTCCTGTGCTCCCCTTGGTTCTGACAATTTTAAATGGAAATTCTGTCAGTTTCTTTCTCCACTAAACTTTAAGTTTCCCAAGTCTAGAGAAATGTCTCAGGCATTACCCCATCAACATATTTTTGCTGAACTGCATTTTGGTCGAGGTGCTACGCCCCTGGTAGGAACTCCTGCCTCAGGTTTTCCCATCGGAGACGCCCGTGGACCTGACCGGCGTCCAAGGCGCCAGCTTTGACTCCCAGCGCTGGCAGAGGGCTGGGCCACAGTCTGCTGAGGCCTGGGAAACGGTCCAGGGTGAATGTGCGTCATCCGTGGTATATAGCATTTTGCAGCTCAGCTGTCGGGACAGAATCAATAACAGCCCTACCAGGACGGGCGAGGAGAGCACCAAGCGGGCCAGTGAAGGACTGGGGCCATGCCACCCTTAGAGACCGAGTGAGCTGGGAACTTCAGGTCCGCGCCCACCCTGAAATTCTCCCAACTTTGGGTATATGAGGTGAAAATGGAATCCAAATTCTTGGCAGTTTCTAAAATGAGTTCTGTCTTGCTTCACCTAATGGTTGGAATGGCTAAATCTTTCCTAATTTGGCAGTTGGTGTAATCATTTCACTTTTATGTCATTGAATGGCTAAAAGCTAATTCTTTCTTTTTACCAAGAAGGGTTTGGGAAAATATTTGATTTTCTTGTTCTTTTGAAATCACAGCCCTTATTCACAAACCACACACGCACAACCAGGAACACCCCAAAACAAAGATGTTATCAAACAGTATCAGCAAAATGTAATGTAATGAAACTTTGAAGTAATCAGCTTTGTTGTGTACACTTGTAAGTTTCCATGACCCCATCTCTGCAGGGTCATGACTAAGAAGGGGTATATACAATATGTTGTGGTGTCAGAGTTGGTAGGGCAAACCTACTTTTGATACTTTGGTATTGCATTGCTTTTGTAATGCAAATACCTGAAATGATGAATGATCTTTTAATTCCTCTGGCAACAGTGGAAAGACATCAGCCCTTTGGCATCTCTGAGTGCACTTGGCATTTGTCTCGTCCACTGACACATCACCTGTTGTGATCCTTCGCTCTTCCCCTGGCCCCCACCCTGATCCTCATCACAAACACTTTGGCAGCCACTCTGTGTGCATAGAGGCTGCGGCAAATCAGAAGGCCGTTCCGATTTTGAACAGGACGGTAGCACGATATCAGTGTCTTACTCCATTGGGGCTGCTATAACAAAGTACTGTGGTGGCTTATAAACAACAGACATTTACTTCTCACAGCTTTGGAGGCTGGGAGTCTGAAATCAGGGTGCTTGCATGGCCAGGTTGCAGTGAGGGCGCTCTTCTGGGCTCCTCCGCCCTCACATGGCAGAAAGAAAGCTCCCGGACCTCTTTTGTGAGGGCACAAATCCCATCTATGCGGCTCCACTCTCACAGCCTACTCGCTTTCCAAAGGCCGTGCCTCCTAAGACATCTCTTCGGGGATTAGGGTCTTGACATACAAATCTGGGGGCAGGGCACAACATTTAGTCCGTAACATAGAGTGATGGCTTGCAAAGGTTGATCTGGTGACAATGGGAAGGACAGACAGGAAGGACAGGACTTGTCTAGTTTTCAGACAAGAAACTGGAATTGAACTAACTAGTTCAATCAGCTTTCCGGGTCATGTGTGAATCATCTTGGTGGCTGCACTTGGCTGGTACATTCCAGCTTGTGCTTCATTCACATAACACATTTTCCTAAGACTCCCAGGGTGGCCAGGTTAAGGGAAAGGGTCAATCCCAATTGTCTGAAGCTCACAGCAGATATAGCAAACATTATGCAACACAGGGAAGTGGCCTAAAGAAGGAATTGGACACAATGTCATAGTCCCTAACCACTGGCAGTGTAAGGAGACTGGCTGGTCCTTCTCTCCTTCCTCTATGTGTCATTAGACAAAATCTCTGGGCTAGTGTCTAAATTAAGGGACATAGCCCCAATGGGTTTGTAGACCCCAAATCAGATTGGAATAAGAGCCAGAGTCAAGGTCAAACGTTATTAGGCAGGCTGTGGAGAAGACAGTGCCACACATAATCCAGAGTTAGCTGGAGTCTCCAGGTCCCACGAGGTCCAGTCCCATGACTGAGTCTTTTCTAGTGGCTGAGGTCCCTGGAGGGCTTGCCAGCTTCAACCCCAGCCTCAGAAGTTATGTTAGCTCCACCAGCCACTTTGGCAACTCTGGAGATGCTAAGGTGTCTGCTGGGCTCTTAAAATTTGCTCTAGACCCTATTTGAGGTGTGTGTATGTAGGCATGAATATGTGTACTTTACTTCTCTTCTCTCCTCATACTCACTTTTAAATTTGCCCATACATTTAACATTCCCAGTGTTCTCCATTCTTTTGTGTGGATCTGACTTTCCCTTTTTTTTTGTTTTTGGAAACAGTTTTTCTCTGTATCTTGGGCTAGAGTGCAGAGAGGCATCAGCCTAGCTCACAGCAACCTCAAACTCCTGGGCTCAAGCCATGCTCCCACCTTAGCCTCCCGAGTAGCTGGGACTACAGGTGTGCACCATCACAACCAGCTAATTTTCTATTCTTTGTAGAGAGTGGTCTCGCTCTTACTCAGCCTGGTCTCGAACTCCTGGCCTCAAGTGATCTGCCTGCCTCAGCCTCCCAAAGCACTAAGATTACAGGCATGAGCTACCATGCTCAGCCCTGGTTTTCACTTTGATTTTGTTTTCCTTTAGCCTGAAGATCTTGCTGTAACATTTCTTGTAGTGCAGATCTGCTGGTGATGAATGCGGTTTTGCTTATATGGAAATGTCTTTTTTTCACCTTTTTTTCTTTCTTCCTTTCTCTCTCTCTCTCTTTCTTTTCTTTCATTTTTCTTTATTCTTCTTTCTCTCTTTCAATCTCTCTCTCTCTCTTTCAAAAACTCTCTCTCTTTTTTTTTTTTTTTTTTTGAGATAGGGTTCTCACTATATTGCCCAGGCTGGCCTCAATCTCCTGGGCTCATGCAATCCTCCTGTCTCAGGCTCCCAAGTAACTGGGACTACAGGCACGCACCACAGCACTTGACACTTCACCTTTATTTTTGAAGACTATTTTGACTAGATTTAGAACTCTAGGCTGGCTTTATTTCAGCCTTTCTGATGTCATTCACTGTCCCCTTGTTTATGCTGTGATAAGAAGAAGTCAGCAGACGTTCATTTTTCCCCTGTATGTAACATGTCCTTTCCTCTGGCTTCTTTGAAGACTTTATCACTGTTTTTCACCATTATGATTGTGTTGTGTCCTGCTATAGTTTTCTTTCTGTTTATTCTGCTGGACTTTGTTTTTGGATCTATGAATTGATATTTTTGAATTGATATGAATTGATATTTTGATGCCATGTCTTCAAAACTAAAAAAAAAAAAATTCCAGCCATTATTTTCTCAAAAACTTTCTGCCCCTCTTTCTTGCCTCCCCTCCTGGGAGTCTAATCATATGTATGCCTGATATTGTTTCATAGAGAGCTGAGGATAGGAATTTTCATTGTTTAAAGCTGCTTCTTCTTTATGTACTTCAATTTGACTTTTTTTTTTTTTTTTTTTGAGACAGAGTCTCACTTTGTTGCCCAGGCTAGAGTGCTGTGGCATCAGCCTAGCTCACAGCAACCTCAAATTCCTGGGCTCAAAGGATCCTCCTGCCTCAGCCTCCCAAGTTGCTGGGACTACAGGCACATGCCACCATGCCCGGCTAATTTTTTCTATATATTTTTAGTTGGCCAATTAATTTGTTTCTATTTTTAGTAGAGACGGGGTTTCCCTCTTGCTCAGGCTGGTTTCGAACTCCTGACCTTGAGCGATCCGCCCACCTAGGCCTCCCAGAGTGCTAGGATTACAGGCGTGAGCCACCGCACCCGGCCTCTGCACTTCAATTTGATAATTTCTGTTGCCATATCTTCAAATTCACTGCTGTTCAAAATTCTGTTAGGACCGTTCAGTAAAATTTTTCATTTCAGATATTGTGTAAGATCTAGAATTTCCACTTTTTTAAAATGTATTTTTAGAGACGGGGTCTTGCTCTGTCACCCAAGCTGGAGTACAGTAGCATCAGCATAGCTCACTGTAAACTTGAACTCCTGGGCTCAAGCGATCCTCCCACTTCAGCCTCCGGAGTAGCTGGGACCACAGGTGCGCACCACCACCCAAGCTAATTTTTGGTTTTGACAGGATCTTACTATGTTGCCCAGGTTGGTCTTGAACTCCTGGTGTAAGGTGATCTTCCTGCCTCGGCTTCCCAAAGTGCTGGGATTACAGACAGGAGCCACTATGCCCAACTTATTATTTTTTTTTTTTTAGGGCTCTGGGGAAGAACACCAACTTATTTTTAATTTCAATATAATTCACATGCCATAATATCCATTATTTTTATATTTACCATTTATCTCTTCATCGTGTTAATATTTTACTTTAAATTCTTCAGTTTATTTATATTATCTATTTTAAAATTCTTGTCTGATAGTTACATTTTTTGCCTCTGTCATTTCTGGTTGTCTTTCTATTGACTTGATTGTTCTCCTGGTTATGGGTCAGATTTTCCTAGTTTTTTGCATTACTATAATAGTTATTTGATTGAATGTTGGGCTTTGAATATTTCATTGTTGAACATCTGAATCTTGTGCTCTTCCTCTAATGAGTATTGGACTTTGTTCCTGCAGGTGGTTAATTTACTGCATACACAATTTTATCAGTATAATCCTTCTGTGGCTTGTTTTTAATTTGTTAGGGTGGACCTACAGTAGTATTTATACTGGTGCTGTTTTACTTACATTCCTAAGGTATGACCTTCCTGAAGTTTCTACCGAATGCCCTGGGTGTTTGTTGAGATAGCTCCAGGTAGCTGCTCAGCACTCAAACATCTCCAGTATCACGTGAGCTATAATTATGCAGTGGTGGCTCTTGTCCCTGGCAGTTGGTCTTTGCACGGCCTTGTACAGTCTCACCTGCACATCACAGCCCAGCAGTCAGCCAAAATCTTCAAGGGTACCATGCATATGTGTGGAGTTATTTACTTGTGTAGCGCCGAAAATTCAACCCCTCTCAGCCTTCAAACACCTGTCTCTGTCCTCTCAGCTGTTGCGCTCCACTTGGATTGCTTTTCCCTGCGCCGTAGAAAGCCTCTCAGGCAAAAAGCAGGGAACGATTGTAGGGCTCAGCTCACTGTTTCTCTTCCCTCAGAGACCGCAGTCACTGGGATCTGTTTTCCAGGGAGTGAGAACAGTCATTTCACATAATTTGTCCAGTCCTCTAGTTGTTTACAGCAGGAAAGTTGTTCTGGTATCAGTTACGTCTTCTACACCCTTCTGAAAGAGGTCTTTTGGGGTGACAAGTAAATAGTACACTAGTTCTGGAAAAGGTCTTCCTTGCTTTTGAAAAATAGATGGGCAAAAAGAAACAGCGCCTCTGCAGATGTGATGTCAGGAACTGTCACAGCAGATTGTTCTGTCATTTCTGGGTGTCCATTTGGTACCCTGAGGGGAGCCAATGGCAGAGAACGAGCCGAACAACTGGGCCTGGACGGCATGGCGAGACAGCGCAGCAGTCAACCCTGAGGCTGCCCGCGGCCTGGGCTCGTGGTTCTCACGCTGTTCGGTCTCAGGGCGCTTCATGCTCTTAAAATTCTTGAGGATGCCAACAAGCTGTTTGAAAAATATTGATAGGGAAAAGCCCCCGCCCGGGGGGCCCTGAGGCAAAATCCACTGCCGATTGGATTCACGTGAAGCTTACGGTTGATCCTACTAATCCCACTGTCAATTGGATAAGTTTGCATGCTCACAGTTGATTGGTTGTGTGTGACCCAAGAACTGTATAAGACTGGAGAGAAATAAGGAAGCGGTGTTCAGAATTTGCCGGCATGCCCTCTGAGCTCACCGGCGAAATAAAAGCTGATCCTCCGACCCTGCCTGCCGCTTGGGTCTTTCCCTGGTGAGTCACTGTGACACTTGCCGGAACAATATAGCTCATATCTGTTAATGTTTTCTGTATTATTAATTGAAACCAAGAGAAATTTTACATATATATTCATTAATTCACTAAAAATAAACCTATTGCCCATTAACATGGATGTATTTGTGTGAGAAAATTTTATCTTCTAAAACAAAAAACAATTTAGCGACAAGAGGCATTGGTTTACATTTTGGCAAATCTCCTTAATGTCTGGCATAATACACACAGCAGATTATATATCTACTCTTGTGTTTGATCTGTTGAAGTATGTTGTTTGGTTGAAAAGTATATTTAAAAAAATCTGGCCTCACTCAGATATATAGTAGGAAATGAAGCAGTACTTTTTTTTTTTTTTTTGAGACAGAGTCTCACTCTGCTGCCCAGGCTAGAGTGAGTGCCGTGGCGTCAGCCTAGCTCACAGCAACCTCAAACTCCTGGGCTCAAGTGATCCTCCTGCCTCAGTCTCCTGAGTAGCTAGGACTATAAGCATGCGCCACCATGCCCGGCTAATTTTTTCTATATATTTTTAGTTGTCCAATTAATTTCTTTCTATTTTTTTAGCAGAGAGGGGGTCTTGTTCTTGCTCAGGCTGGTTTCGAACTCCTGACCTTGAGTCATCTGCCTGCCTTGGCCTCCCAGAGTGCTAGGATTACAGGCATGGGCCACCGTGCCCAGCCCAAAGCAGTATTTTGAGCAGACAGTTATGGATGTTCTTCTTTGAGACTAAGCTAAGAATGTAACAAGTGGTCATTCCTTAAAGGTCATTTGCAATGTGTAGTCTGAAACTATGTCCAAAAATGTTGTATAATCTATGGCAGGATCAGCAAATTTTTGCTGTGAGGGCCAGATAGCAAACTGTTCCCCTTTGCGGGCCATTTGGTCTGTCACAGCTACTTGACTGTGCTGGTGGAGCACAAAAGCAGCTGTAGACAATACATAAACAAATGGGTGTGGCTACATTCCTATAAAATTTTATTGATAAACCCTTTTTTTGTAAAGTAAATGCTGACCTCTGCTCTATTACATTAAAGTCCTTTGGTCTACCTTGCATGTGGAATGGATGACTTTGAGCACCCAGATGCCTTGAAGGAGTTTCAGGGGACCACTACACCAGCACCAGGGGTCGCTAGACCACACTTTGACAACTGCTCTAATGTTTTTGTTATATGGATAATAAGTCCCTTATTATAAAGCCACTTTTAGTTGCGTCTCCTGTTACTTGCAGCTCAAAAGATCCTAGCTAATAAACTCCCGGGTATTTTTACAAGCCAGAAATCCACATATTGGTTTCTATCTTCTTCCTATTTCTTAAATGGGAACCCCAACCACATCAACCCCCACCAGTCTGATGTGTCGGCAGTGGAGTAGAAACAGCAAGATGCACGTCCACGCTGAGAGGTCCAGAGGCAGCCCCATGGAGACTCACTGGGTTCCAGGACATTGTGGAAGAGATCTGGAGAGTTTCTCATGTTTTAACTTGGAAGGGCACAGAGATAACTGAGAGAAGGCCAGGGGAAACAAAGAGGCCCTTTATGGGACAAGGCAGGATGGGTCAGCACGAACTTTATAATGGAAGGCCTTAGGGGAGTGTGAGCATCTCACCAGGTACCAGCCTGGATGGATGACAGTGAAGGGGGATACACCCCACCATCTACAGCTGCCCTGGCATCACATACACCCTCTCTAACTTGTAATCAACCTCAGACTGATAGAGAAGTTGACCAGGGGTCTGCTACATTGTCTAAGTTGAAGTTGTTTCTGCCAAAGAGAATGAGGGCTCTTGAGCTAGAAATTAAGGTTAAGTTTAGGAAAGCTCTACAAATTCCATACACCTGTGTTTGTGTGATAAAGATTCATATTCTCCATCGATGGACATCAAATTTAAAGGCTTTGCCAACATGATGAAAAATTATATTTCATCATTTTATTTATATTTCTTAATTATTAGTTAAGATGAACATCATTCAAATGTTATTGGGTGGCATTAATTTTAAATCTACTACAGTTCTTTGAATCCAGTCCAATTATTAATAACAGTTACAGTCTAGGATACAGTACGCTAGAATCTGCAGACAAACCTATTTGCACAGAAAAGGATGCTGTAGACATACAGTTTGTCAAGCATTACATAGACCACTTAAGAGACATATCCCTCTAATTCGAGTTGGCTTTCTACCATTCCTGTATGTTTATGCTGTTGACCATGGAAGTCACACTCCATTTTCATACACGTGCCTGCCTGCCCAAGCCTCTTGGTCACGCTGTTGACGGGTTGCTGAAAACAAGGCAAAGGCATCACACACAGTGCGATTCTGGGTCTTGTTGCTTCCAACATCTCTCTTCTGCCTCTCCACTGTCTGGCACGGTCAAGGCACACTCTGAATCTAGGCCTGAGAACAGGGGCAAGTGACCCTCGATGCTGTGCTATTTCTTTCCTGTATTAAAACAGCCTCGGTTTGCTTGCCTGCGTAAGTAATACCCATTTACAAATTACTTTCATTTTTAAAATAAAATGGTACACAGGATTTAAAAAGCCACTCTAAATCCCACTGCTCAACACACCCATTAGTTTCATTTTTGTATATCGGCATCAAATCCTCACTCAACTACACAGATATTTTCCTTACTAACAATGCTGTGCCATTAACTAAGCATTTACCCCCTGAGCATTGGACATCGATCTGCTATATTTAGTCTACAAACATTGTAAGTTATAAAAACAGTGTTGTTATGGATTTGTGTAATCCTTGGCTGCTGTGAATTCAAATACCATCACATTTCTATTTTCTACTTTTATGATTTATTTATTCAACAAATATTTATGGTACTAGGCACTTATATATAAATAAGACACTGCTTCTGCCCTTAAGGATCTTGTAGTCTAATGGGGGGGTTTACATTGTCATGTAGGTTTTATGCCTTTACTTATTTGAGTCATGTATTCATGATATATTTACACAAGCATCAAAATATAGAGTATCTACATTTTCATGTAAATTATGTGCAAGTGGCCAGACGTGTGTTAGGTTGACTGAGTTATTTTCCTCAATGCTACACAGAACCATGCAAGGCTCCAGAAGACTTGCTGTTGTTTGTGCAGTGGAATCTCTAGACAGCACATGCTTCCACTTCAGCCACAGGACAGGTTGGCAGATAAATGTTCTTTTGAATGAGAAAAACAACTAAGCATTGAAAACATGAGAAAAAGAAAACACAAGATAAAAATAGAACTTGCCAATCTGCTTTGTGAAATGCATTCTTAACTGGTTGGATCTACAGGTAGCATTTTTACCATATTCCATCCTGCCTGAACTACACTGTCTTTGTGATGAGGAAATAACTATACCATGCATTCTAGTTTTGAACTCTAGGCCAGCTATGAGGAAAACTGTTTCATGTTTCAGGTCTAGAATCAATAACACTTTCTGCAAAACTTCAAAAAAATTAAAAGAAAACCTTAAAATCGACAGGTTGAAAGCATAGCACAGTCAGCCCTTGAATGCCCTTCCTCTAACTTCAACAGTTTTTAACATTTACCCATTTGGCTGCATTTGCATGTTTACTTTTTTGCCTGAATTATTTGAAAGTAGATTGCAGACATCATGGCATTTCACCCTAAATGTTTCAGCACACACCTCCTAAGAACAAAGATGTTCTCTTATGTAACTATAATGCCACCACCACACCTGAGAAATGTATCATTGGCATTCAACAGCATCACCTAATAGCCAGCTGTGGTGTCCTGGAGCAGTGTCAGCCCTGCCCTGCTGCCCAGGCACTGAGTCCTGTCCTGTCCCTGCCCTGTCTAGAATGGAAAGTCTGACTTGGCAGTGCATGTCAGGTCCAAAGACCGTGCCAGGCACTTTCACCCACTGGCTCAGACTCCTGGATGCTAATGCCTCCCACATCCCTGTAACTGAACCGACCATTCCCTGTCCCATGGGTCACAGCTGGGCTGGTGCCTCCTCACCTTGACCTACGGCCATCCTGCAGCTGACCACTGATATCTGAAATGACAAGTGATGGTGTTAACCATAGGTAATGGGGCCAGCAGGGACATTTCCAACTTGTTCCTTTGCACATAATGTTACCAAGAAAAATGGTTTTCAGCAACACCCGTGATCTTGCATTTCATTAATATTTATTTCAGAAGCTCATAAAAGCAAAGTGCATTTCGGCTTCTCAGTAAAGGGTAAAGGAAATGCTCTGGATGGATGAAACGCAGTTGTCAGAGTTGGTGAGGGAGGGGCTGCTGCTCAGTCTCTCAGCCTCAGCCTGTCCCTTGCAATAGGGCAGGGAGAGCAAATTCTTTAGGTCCCAGTGGCCATCACAAGGCAGATCATGGCAAGCAAAGACGCTGCACAAGGATGCCAGCCCCAGCCCTGTCCTGGTCCCTCTGCAGAGCCCTTTGCCCACGGTGGGGGCGGGGAGCTGCAGAGATGCTGGCGTTTCCCAAAGAGCACAGGCTCCCGTGAATCAGGAGTGCTCACTACTGGCTGCAAGAACAAAAACCCTGAGAGAAAAGGAAAAGGCAGGGGAGTGAATAAAAATAGAAACCAGCTCAATGTGCTGACAGGCGAGATTTTCAATGAATTGGGTTTTCCAGGGAGTGGAAATATCTCATTTGAAATAGAATCCCATGGACAAGCTTCTGGGCTCTGTGTTTTCGCCACATTAACACCCTGACAAAGGGCTGCACTACTGGAGCTGCAGGAACTGGGAGAGGCTGGCTGGCTCCCTCCTGTTGTGCAGACAGTCCTGGGGCCTGTGGTGGTTACCTAGGAAACAGCTCATGTGAACTTCAGAAAATATGCTGTCAGGCAGCAGGGGATGCAATTGCTGATTTGTTGGCTGGTATTGTGTGGTGCCAGGCCATTTTATTAACCCCTCAGAACCGGTTTCCTCACATGTAAGGAGGAGACAATATCTACTCTGTGTGTGTGTGTGTGTGTGTGTGTGTGTGTGTGTGTGTGTGTATGTGACTGTAGCTGGCTGTAGAACTCAGGAGGGCTCAGTATGGACTTCCTCCCTTCTCTCCCACCCACCTCACAGTCTCGCTGCACTTACCAGGAGCCACTGAATAAATAGGGTATAGATATGAGATGGAAACAACTCTGGTAATGAATGGGAAGTTAATCAATTTTTTTAACTGGAATGATGTTTAAAACTTAATAAGAAAGTTTATTATGTGTTCATTATCTGGTGTTAGATGATCAATCTTTTGTAAATGGAAAAATCATTTAACATACAATTACTCATAATTCATCACTTCTGTAAATTTGAAATTGTTAAAGTGTAATGTTTCAGATGCTCTTTGAGTAAAGCACAGCCGCGTAGTAGGGGTTGCAGGACCTCATAAAGAACATTCTCTTCTTCTCTGCTTGGGTTTGGACCAAATGAGAGATGGATGTGACTCAGCAATAGTAAAATGGCAGCATTATTACTGACAGAATCCACGTTACCAACGCGTGCAGCACAATAGGCCTTTCAAAGCCCCTCAGAATTAGAGAGATGTGGCACTCCCCGATGCACAGGCCCCACTGGGCACTTGTGCCACCCCCAGCTTCAGCACCCAAATCAGGGCTGAGTCCCTCCCCCCCAGCCCATGCACCCTGTCTGCAAGCAGACCACCGTCAAAGTCTGCAACATAGTTAGAGGTTGTTGACCAGCTGTGCATTAAAGACTTCGAAGGAGTTAAAGCTCCAAGTTTCCAGTTTCATTAACAAAGCAGGTGCCGTGTGGACTTGCCAGACCCCCCTTCAGGGCTGGGAAGTTCTCATCTCCCCAGCTGCTGGGAGTTGGGGGCCACTGCCAGCCCGCAGGGTGCCCCTGTCTTCCAGCTTCCTTCAGCTGGAGAGAACACCCCACCCAGCGCTGAGGCCCCTCCCTGGGACAGCTCAGCTGCAAGGGCTGCTCAGTGGGAGAATGCAGGTCTAGTCTCTCCGCCTCAATTGGGACCCTTTGAAGGGTCGTCTTTGATCCAGGGCATCCTTGGGATTGGCTGAGACCACTGCTGGGCCTGCACGATCTGACTCCTGATATCTCCGTCTGATCCCTCATCCTTTATCCTTCATGCACAAATCTCTCCGAGTCTGTTTCCCGAGGAACCAACCTGAGACGATTAATCTCCAAGCAACCGCATCATGCATTCAGATCACAAGATGGTGATGCACTCCACCTTACGAAATTACATCTGGAAACTCATACTCTTCAGTTATTTTTCTTGATATATTTATATGATCACGTCTCTCCCCAGTTTCTTTTCCAGTTCTTCTCTGTGAAGTTCCTGTCCCTCCGATGTTGGACCTTCTGGGCTAGTCTTCTCATTTCTCCATTTCCCGCCCCCTTCTCTCCTTACCGCACTGTCTAGGAGATTTGTTTGAGTGTCTTTCAAGGTCTCCATGAAGCTTTCACCTGCGCTCTTATATCTGTAGTCCCCAAGAACTTTTTGTTTTCCAATTTTTATTTTTTATATCATCCCATTCTTATTTTGTGGATTCACTATTGCCTCTTACCTGAGGAGATTCATGAGGTTTTAAAAGATGTTTTATTCTCCTTACATAATTTCTTCCATGTTTCCTTTTTCCCTTTGTGTGTTTGGGTCTCTTTGATGAGGCTGGAGGCTTTCTGCAGGTGTGGGTGGTCTTTGGCTGCCCACTCCCTTGTAAGAGGGAGGCACCACTAGGGGCCTAATCGGAACCTCTGGGCCTACAGGGCTATTCGACTACGATGCTCACTGGATGAATGGTGGGTGATCTGTCTGGTGCTTTCCTTGGGGAGCCATCAGTGCCAATGTACAGATGGAACAATAGCCACCAAGTCCTGCCATCCCTGAACACTCTGTCATGGCGGCATTTTATGTGTCAATTCGGCGAGGCTATGGCATGCAGCTATTAGGTTGAACAATAGTCTACATGTTACTGTGAAGGTATTTCGTGGACATGCTTGACAGTTATGATCAGTTTGCTTCAAATATAACAGATTACTCTCCATAAGGCAGCTGAACCTCATCCAGTCAGTTGAAGACTTCAACAGCAGAAACAGGTTTCCTGGAGAAGAATTCCTTCAAGACTGTAACAGAAATCTTGCCTGGGGTTCCAGCCTGCTGGGCTGCCCTACAGATTTCAAGCTCTGTTGGTTCTGTCTCTGGAGACCCCTCACTGATACTCACTCCTTTGCAATGTGACTCTGTCATGCTATCAATCAAGAGCTGGAGCCTGTTTCTCTTGAACCCACATTTGGCCACATGATTTGCTTTAGCAGACGGGGTGTAAGCAAGGGTAGGAAAAGCGTATGCGACCTGGGGCCTGCCCCTCCTGCAGCTGGAGGCCCTTTGCCACCACGAAAGCCTAGATTAACCTGATGGGTGACGACAGCAATGTGGCTGTTGTTCCAGCTGACGTTAAGCCAAACCGCCAGAGATGACAGCAAGGCTCTCCCAGGACAGCAGGCCCCATATGAACTGGCCCAGAACAGAGAAGCCACTCAGCCAACCTGCAAGGCTGCAATTAATAAGTGCTTTGTCACAATCCACTGAATATTGGGGTGGTTTGTCGCACAGCAAAAACTGATATAGTCATTATCAATCGGTCTTTCTTGGTAAGCTGGCTATATTCCCCAGAGAAAACATGCCAGTGTCCTGCTCCTTATGCCTGGCTGCCAGCACGCTGAGGGCTGGGGCTTCAGTATTTGGTATGCAGACAGTCACTTCATGCCCTGAACAAGCTAGGACCACCCATGAAGTTTTAGGGTCGCCCAGCATCCACACAGTCTTCTCTGCTCCCACTTCGGACACTAAGTGAAAATTTGGGAGGTTCCCCAAACCACCCTCAGGTTCAATAATTTTCTAGAAGGACTGAAAGCTGTTATACCCACAGTCGTGGTTTATTACAGGGAAAGTACACGGGTTAATATCCGCCGAGGGAAAGGACACGTGAGGTGGAGCCCAAGCACAGAGGTTCCCTGCAGGAGTCCTGCACGGTGTCGACTCTGCCCCCACCAGCATGCGCCTGTGAAGCGTGCACAGAGCCTTTCCAGCCAGGGCAGCTCACCGAGCCTTTGGTGTCCAGAGTTTTTACTGGGGCCTGATCACATACTGACCACATGGCTGCCCTTTAGCGCCAGCCCCTTTAGGCCAACTTCTTCCAGTTCCTGAGAGACTGGGATTGATACAGTGTGGCCCAAAGCCCTCGTCATAAATCACATTGGTAGGCTGTCCAGTGGCCACAGTCCCCAAGCAAACAAAGACATCCCTATTAGTCGGTACGTTCCGGGGGCCTAGAGATCACCTCCCAGGAGCCAAGAGCACAGGCCAGGCCTCTCTTTGGATAAGATCAATTATTCACTGCACAGGCCACCCTCTGGCATTTGGCCAAGGCTTTCTTACAGCAAAATATCATCTTTGGGCATCTATATTTAGTATAGCATTTATTAGACATAATAATAGTAAAATAAATAAAGCCATCCTATAAAGCCATTATGCACATTTTCATGTTTTTGTACTCATTTGATTATTCTTTTCCCCCTGATCTACCACTATTTGGACCTTCTGATCAAGCTGTGCAGAGCTAGTTGGCATGGAAATTAGCTAATGGTTAGCTAAGTCCACTTCCTCCTCAGGCAGCCATTTCATGACATGCTGGAGAGCTTTGACTCAGTCTCTCTGTACACTTGATCAGCAATATCAGCATTATCATAAGGCCTCTTTGCACAAGGTAGTTGAATCTTATTGGTAATAAGGCCAGTGTTACACCATATCACAGTCTGGCAACCTGAAAAATAGAGCCAGAAAAGAGTGCCACATTACCAGAGTCCCACCGAATCATCAGCAATTATTCTAGTCCATGATCGGAGCAGATGACCAGAACACCTCCCCAAGTGAGGACAGTCAGGTTCACAGGCTTTCGTTGACACAGTCAGGTTCCAAAATCACGAGTCTCAGCAACATGCCCCCCGTTTCCAGGCACCTGGGGTAACTGGGCTAGGAGACAAGTCATCTGTTGCTCTCAGCCTCGTTAAAGCACAGCGTGCACACTGATCCCCTCATGCACAAACCACGTGCTCATCCCTTTACTCTCGGCTTCTTTCCCTTTCTCTCCACTTACCATTTTATTTTCACCAAATGTTTCCACTTTGGAAAGGACGTTGGGTTTGGCCACTCTGCCGGTGTCAATTGCCAGAAGTAATAATCTTTGTGCCTTTATCACCCCATTTCAGACAACAATGTTTCAGTTGCCTGTTCTAAGTCTCTACCAAACTTTTTTCTGAGGATGAAAGGTGTGTTCCTTGGCCCAAAGGAATGTGGCACAGCGGTCCAAATTGGCGCAATATCTTCTATTCTAGTCCTTTTGCAGTATTTTGAACATTGGCATCAATCACGGGTCAGCAGCCAGACCAGGGCAAGTGCCAGCTCCCACCAGGCCCGACGTGCAGCCTCCAAGGCCCACCAGCGCCCACCCGACCCGACAGCTCTGCGCAGCCGGCCCTGGAGAGCCCGCCCTCCGCCTCCGCTGGCAGATGGGACAGCAGGCATCGTGTGCCTGAGAGGGTGCCAGGGGACTGTGTCTAGCCTCAGCCATCTCTGCATGGCTGCAGTACCCCTTGCTGACCCATTCCATGGGCCCAGGTGGCCACCTCAAGCGAGTGGCCAGGATATCCACTTGGCAATTCTAACCCCTTTCTCGTCCTGGAAAGGCCACGTCCATGTCCTACCTTAAGATATCCCTCAAATTCTCACAGTGATTTCCATAGGGCTGGGCACCACATAGGCCAGTTTTCCATTGCCCACCTGCCTGATGCTACGGACTGGCCATTGGCTACTGCCCATAAGTCAGCAAAAACCCAAACACAGTGGCAAACAGCACATGTTTCAGCCCAGTGAGCTGATTGGTTTGTGCCTTCTTCCATCAGTGTGGCAGTCTTCCAAACGGATGCTTTCTGCTCGCCTTGGAGCTGCCTCCCAGAAGCCACACTTGGCTCTTTGGTTAATAAACGGTTGCTCCCAGCAGCTCCTCACGTGGTTCCGTGTCAGTGGTAGGGAAGAGAGGCTCCTTCTCCCAAGTATCTCCTCCTTGTATCACCCCGGACCCATGATCCTCTACAAACCAATTCTACTCTGTTATGGGGCTTTTCTCAGCACACTCCTCCCCGTTAGGGTGTTTCTCTGACAACACCCAAGACATTATGGGGTTTTCAGTTTTCAAGATTATGTTCTTCAGTCCTAGGGCAGCTTCAATTAATATCCAGTATAAGGCTAGTAATTGCATTTCAAACAGAAGTTTTCTGGCCCCAAATCCTAGTGGTCATGAGTTGGTAGCACTCCCCGGCTTCTGCCATAAATCCCAGTCTGCACACCGCACAGGGATATTACGCATGAGCATCTGTACCATAACTCCCATAAAATTAACTACCTGTGTCGGCTTAGGCAGTCTTACCAACTCCCACTTAACATGTCCAACCAATATCGGGTAGAGTTACAAGATGTCTGCTTACAGTACTAGGTAAGGGAAGCGTTCCCCAGACTCGACAGCCATCCCCTTAATAAATTCAGGCACAGGATACACAGCCAATTCATATAAAGTCTGTTGAGATGTTCCAATTTTCACCCAAACTTCCACTTAATGCCTCCAACCATTTCATTCCCATATCCTCCTAATCTAACTATAGCCCCTTAGGACTCCAACAGCTTTTGGAATCATGGCACATGGGGCTCCTGTGTCAAGGAGTTCTAGAAATGCCTCTCCTGCAGCTGGGCACAGTGGCACAGGCCTATAATTCTAGACCTTGGGAGGCTGAGGTGGAAGGATTGCTTAAGGCCAGGAGTTCAAAACCAGCCTGAGAAAGAGACCTCGTCTCTACAAAAAATAAAAACATTAGTTGAGGATGGTGGTGCATGCCTGTAGTCCCAGGCAGGATGATCACCGGAGCCCAGGAGTTTGAGGTTGGAGTGAGCTATGATGCCACTGCACTCCAGCTTGGGGTACAGAATGATATCCTGTGTCAAAAAAAAAAAAAAAAAGATTCATATTACCCACACTTGAGCATGTGCCCTTGGGTCTTTTGCCAATCCTTACCCTGATTGGATTGCGAGACCATTGTCTCAGGTGATTCCAAATAAGGTTCTTCATTGGCATCTTCGCTTTCTGACTTTTAATACTCCTCCAAATGATAAAGCAGAGTTTGTTTAAAGTGAATAAAGTGCATTTGTTTAGAGACCTTCGATACTGGGGGAGGAGCGGGGGCTTCCATCAGCACCCCTGATTTCTGAGGGTGCTCCATTAAGACCTCTGTGTTGACTCCGCCAACGTCTGCTTTTTTCATCCCGTTAGTGACCACTGAATCCCTGACTCCTCTCGGCCCTCCCCCACTCTCCTGCAAATCTTGGTTATCTCTTGCTTCAGCTTACCCATTCCCTTTGGTTGAGCACTGAGGTTACCAGCTCTAGGGGGACCAGCCTGAATCCAGGCTTGGGTCAGCCTCAGGTCCACACCCCTGCTCTCTTGCTTTCATGTGCATTACGACAGAGAATAACCAACGTGTTGGCATCAGCTCGCTACTGTTCATGTCCTTACGTATCCAGGGCCATCTCCCCAGAATTTGAATCCATTATTTATAAATTGTTACTGGAAGTTTGGTACTTGTCCCCATGGCTAAATGAAGAGTGAGGACAAGCAGTTTGGGGGAAAGAAAAGAGAAGGCTATTAATTTGCCAGGAAATGAGGAGGATGGCAGACTCACATCTTTGAAAGTACCATTGTACTGTCTATACGCAGAAATATGGAGCTCTCAAAGGGAGTGTCCAGCTTTGGGCCATTGCTGTTTAACCATAGCATCTCAGGTACAGATAATCTCTGACCTCTGCCCAGACAATTCTGTCGAACCATCTCCTGTGGTACAAAGAACAAAGGCCACTCCTCTGCCCCTCTGACCACTGGCCTGGGGCAGGAATGTAGGTTTTAATTCACAAAAAGAGTGGGGGGTCATTAAAATGACAACTTAAAATACATGTTGCCCTTTTCAGGCCATTACTTCTGTTACAATTCCTTTGGTAATGTTTGCTTCTAGCAACTAATTGCAGCACAGCTTTATTTCCACACCATTGGCAACCCTGCGACCACCCAGTATTCAAGGCTTCATCATTCCACCACCTCTGTTCCTTCTTCTCAAACCACATGTTCCAGTGACTCAGGGTAGGGCTTGTGAATCCTACGCTGACACCAACCATGAAGTGCTTGAGCCAACTGTGAAGTTACAAGGACGAGTCCTAAAGACTATTCTTACTTCTGACACTAATTGCAAGTTCAAGAGTCTAGAAGATCACCCTTAGGTTTAATAATTCCCTAGAAAGATTTACAGAATTTACTGAAATCTTTTATACTCACAGCTATGATTTCTTACAGGGAAGGGACAGATCAAAGTCAGCCAAGGGAAGGGTACATAAGGCAGAGTCCAGGGCAGTAAACGAATGTGGAGTTTCTTGTGGAGTCAGGACATGTAACTTTCTCCATATCAACATTTTACCATATGTATGGAGTATTACTAGCCAGGGAAGCTCAGGTAAGCTCTGTTGTTCAGAGTTTTTTTTGTGCCTTGGACTCACCGTTGTGGATGTCCTAGACCACATATCCAAACTACCCCATCCTCCCCACTCCATGGGTAGTTACCCTGGGAGTACCTCTTTGTCCTGGAGTGCATACTTCAGGCATGACAGCCCTGGGGAGAGGCACAAACAGGCCACAGAAGTAGGTTCAGGACAGTTTGAGAAGACAGTTCAGGCACCTTAAAATTTGGAATATGGTCTAGAAGAGAGGTATAATTTTGAGTGAATATGACCTCTCAGATCTACAAATTGTCTCCCATGGGAAGAGGCCTGGACAGAAAAGGGAAAAGCATGCTTGATTTTTTGAATAGGTCCTGTTATTTAACAATCCTCTTAACCCCTATCAAATCTTTAACCAGACTGCCTTCCTTTTTCACCTTAACTACTGTATTACCACTAAGTTTTTCAGGCATTAGATAACCCAGAAGATCTATAAAAACCTGTTATGTCAACAAGCCAAGGCACAGAATCCCAGGCCCAGAAAGAGGCGGTAACCTGCCTACCCACCAGGTTCTCAGGAAGCTACAGAACAAGAGGCGGGAAGGTTGGGAGGAAACTGATGCTGCAGCAGATCATGGGCGGACAAGCTTTGTCCTGGCCACCCAGTGAGTTCACGAGAACTCCCATATTTTCTGTGCTCCTTGAGAAATGGCCAGAACCACGGACAATTTTACCAAAGACACCAGCATTACCAGAGAACTGAGGAACTCTAGCAAATGGTCCTCAATAGCTGCCTGGCACAGGTGTGAGCCTGGATTCCCACAGGGCTCTTGGAACTGCACTGTCATAAGTGACTGCCATGCACATGTTCCCATATACCTCTCTGATGTCCATGCCATCGCCAAAATATTCAGACTGCAAACTGGGAAATCCAAATTGCCACTGTCCTCTTTAGTCCTCCATTTAAGGACACTCTAGGCCCAACAACCTGGGGCCTTCTCAGCTAGCTTCCTTCAGACCTCAGATCTTGGTTTTTATTTTCTAATTTAACCTTTAATAATTATTCATTTATTACATTCTAGGTTTACTTCCTTTAAATGCCTGATCTAAGACCCTCTAGTACTTGAAAGTCTAGCAACATACTCAGATGATTACAGCTGTCACTAAAAGTTTGGTACTTGTCCTCACAGCTGAATGAAGAATGAGGACGAGTGGTTTGAGGAGAAGGAAGGAGATGGTTATTAATTTGCCAGCAAAGGAGGATGGCAGACTCTCGTCTTAAAGTACCATTGGCCTCTCTATACAGAAATACAGAGCTTTTAAAGAGAGTTTTCAGCTTCGGGCTATTGTTATTTAATAATGAAGACAGTGAAGACAATCTTGTGACTTCTGCCCAAACAATTCCATTGAGCCATCTCCTGTAGTACAAAGAACAAAGGGTATTCCTCCCTCCCCACCCCCCACCCCCTGCCCCTCTGATCACTGGCCTGGGGCAGGAATGCAGGTTTTAATTTCCAGAAAGAGTATGTGTGGGGGTATGTTAAAGAGACAACTTGTGTTATATTTGCCCTTTTTCAGGCCCTTACTTCTGTTACATATTTCCCACGGTCAATATTACCCATATCTATGGGAGGAGGGGTGACATAGTAATAGAGCTATTTCCTGCTGGATTGGGGTGATGTTTTAGATGGAAGGTTTATACTTATTTATGCCATTGAAAAGCTTTGGTAGTAGATTTACAAAAATAAACAATGCAAGAGATTACCAGGCAAAAAAGGGCATAAGCAACAACTGCAACCATGAGGATTGACAAGGTGAACTGGAGGATACCTGATAAGAGAGATTTTACCCACTTGGTATCTAAGACACTGGTAAACTGTGGGCCCTTCCTGTTGCCTTGTACATGATGTCAGAGACAGGGCTGGGCAGGAAAGAAGCAGGGGACTTCTGAGCACGGAGCTATTAGTCACACCCTGTAGGTGACCCGAGACACCGGCTTCCGCAAATTCAGAGTGTAGGAAGGCAAATTATACACAGCAATATGACAAGCCCAGCAGCGAGACAGTTCAGCAGAAGAGGAAATCCCCACTAAGGAGTTGTCTCTCCATCCTGTAGATAGAAAAAATAACCAAAGAAAGAATACCATAAGGAACATCAGCATTTTCATTTTTACTTCCTTTTTAAAAGGATATTTTAGATCACCCAAAGGCTGGGCCATCCACTGGGGGCTTGGGTCCTCTTCTTCCATGGGACACCTCTTTACTCTGGTGTTATGGACCCAGGGTTTTACTCCTGGCAATTTCAACAAGGTGTGAGTTGATAGGGGCACTTCATAGGGTCCCTTCCACTTCTCTGCCAGTGGTTGTTGGGTCCTTATCTTTCCAGGATTTAAGCATTACCCGGTCTCCTGATTTAAAGTGACAGAGGAGTGTCTCCAACTGGCACAAGGACCTAAAAGAGGCAAACTCATGCACAGTGGTTAGCATCTGACCCATTCATTTGACATATTGCGTTACTCTGCTTTCTTTTACTTATGGTTACTTTACCGCAGGGTGCTAGGAAGGGTCTCTTGTAAACTGTTTCACGCGGGCCACCTTTATCCAGAGAAGGGCAAACATCAACACCCTATCCCCCTTTAAACGGGTTTCCTGCAATTTCCATTCTAGATGTAGGGCTTTTGCTTACTGAGTTACCTCCGACATAAAGGAGGGTCCATTATCTCTCTGTGTGGAAGAAGGAGCCCATACCTTGGAATGAGTTTCTTCAGAAGGATGCTGGCAACTTCAAATGTTCTCTCCATTTGGGTAGGATAAGCCTCTACCCAGCCTGAAAAGGTATCTACTAATACATGTTGAGGCATCTGAATGAAGTCAATTTGCCAAGCATCAAAAGGATGGGTTCCCTGTGCAGCAGGTCATTTTTCTGCCTTTGGAATGTTGTGAGCACATTAATAGTTTGTCACAAATGGGATCCTCTTAAATGAGGTCATACCAGATCCACTGAGGCATCACATCAATAATGTGTGCCTTCATGTAGGTGCCTTGTAAGAGGCCAAACCAAGGCTTCGGGTAGAAGAAAGAGTCCATGAGCATTCTGTCTCCACTTAGCTGTGCCATCCCAAATGTCAGAGCCCCAGTCTTTAGTTTTAAAGGGGGTTTATATTGATCTAAATCTAGCTGGGGTATCAGGGCCCCAAGGAACAGATCACCTTTATCAGTCTCCTTAGCAGCTCTGCCAGCAGCCTGATTCATTTTTGCAGCATAAGGTCTCCCATTTTTGGTGACCAGGACAGTGCATGATGGTCACCTGGTTGGGCTCAGCCACAGCCCGTATCAGGGCCATTATTTCAGTGGTGTACTAGTGTCCTTATTTCCTGCATTCAGGAGCCCCCTTTCCTTCTAAATGGTGTCATCATGAGCATGCATAATTATAAAAGCATATTTAGAGTCTGTATAAGTGTTTACCTTTTCTTTCCTTCTGAATAAAAAGGAAGAGCTCTGGTTAAAGCAATCAGCTCAGCTTCCTGGGCTGAAGTCGCAGGTGGCAGAGGCACTGTTTCCAGCACCTGTTGTTCCGTGACCACCACATAGCCAGCCCTTCATTGTTCATTGTCCATAAAGCTGCTCCCATCAGTGAAAAGATCCCAGTCTGGCTCTGGCATCAGCTGATCTGACAAAGTCCATCCTGCTAGGACAGCCAGCCTCCAGAACCTCTGGAGGTTCAAAGGCTGCAAAGGCTCATTCCCCTCGGCTGATAACGATGGCAGCACTGAGAGTAGATACAGTCTTTAATAAATCATGAGTAGCTGCTACTGCCCAGAGACAAAGAGGCCACCCTCTCACAATATTGTCCAGTGGCTTTGACAAGCATGCCACTGGCTGTGGGCCATCTCCTGGCATCTGTACTAAGATTCCAAGGCTCATTCCTTGTTTTCCATGAATTTTTAACTTAAATTCTTTCTGCAAGTCAGGCAACCCAAATGTGGGGGCAGTCATAGGCTCTGCTTTAGTTTTTTAAAAGGTACTTTGACAGTCTGTAGTCCAGATCAGTGGCTCCACATCTGTTCCCTTAAGGGCCTCATACAAGGGCTTTGCTATTAGTCCAAAGTTTGGGATCCAGATGTGACAGACCCTACCATTCCTAGAAAATGGAGGAGTTGTTGAGCAGTCCCTTGCCAATTTGGAATCCCAGAGAAATGACCTGCTGTTTGCAAATCTATCCAATTGCAGGTTCTGCAAGTCCCCCCACTGAACCCTCACCAAACAAGACAGCCTTTTAAACCCCTGAGGCAGCACAGTCCTGCGGTGCTACAATGCCACCCTAGTCCCAGGATCCTGTCATTCCAATAAGACTGAGTAGCATTCATAGTCACCTGTACAATATCATTAAGGGTGCATAGATGCCATATGAATCTATACTCACTGGTATGGAGAATTTAAATCCTTTCTGCATGTCCTGGGGTCCTGTCGGCCCACATGGCCTTACTCACTTTTTGGTAGCTGCTTCTTGCAAATGCTACAATGATGGGCAAGTCTGCTGAGGCCCAAATTTCAAAGTGAACTGATCCACAGAGGCAGCCTCCTGTGTGCTTCGTCAGGCCCTGGGACTCATCCAGCAGGAGCTTGGTGTCGGCCTCAGAGGTGAGTTTCTGCCACTTTTGGAATAGCTCCCGGTGCTCCTGTTGCTCTCCCAGGTCTGCTGTATTCAGTGGCAGAGGCAGCGGCTCTCTGGGGTCCACATCCTAAGCCTGTGGTGACCAGTTCCTCAGCAGCTGCTTGCCAACTGCTGCCTCCCCCCTCTGCCTGGCCCATGAAGTGCCATGCGCACCTGGTGCCCAGGTAGCAGCCAATGGGAAGGCCCCAAGGCACTTCTGCCCATCCGGCTTGGTGGTGGTAGCACTCCTCTGCCAATTAAAAGGCTGTTAATTGCATCCCCACTCTCAATTGTACCTGGGGCTCCTGCGGGGTATGTGGATTGGATCCACTAGTGAGGCATGGCACCTCAGCCCCGTCCTCCATCATCTAAGTCATAGACTCAAAGAAAAGCTTGCTCTCCTGGGAGTTGCTTGTTACCTGCCAGGTAACGAACTGGCAATTTGGGCAGTTTTCTTTCCAGCGTCCTTTCTTTTTACAAAAAGCACACTGCTTGTATTTCAACCAGGGGTGAACTTTTTCTGCCCTTTCCTTTTAACTGCCTCAAAGGACCCTTGGTTGGCACAGCTAACAGAACACATCCGCTCCCCGCTCGCCGCTCCCCGCTCCCCGCTCCCCGCTCCCCTCTCCCCGCTCCCCGCTCCCCGCTCCCCGCTCCCCGCTCCCCTCTCCCCGCTCCCCGCTCCCCGCTCCCC